>CP106727.1:52758845-52761345 GCA_025506655.1 Gossypium rotundifolium
TATTCCCAGATACTGTTATTACTTCTTCTCCGGAAAAGAAGTTCATGACCCGTGGGCCTTCTACCTCCATGCGGCATTGTTCGTCAGCTTTCGCCCATTGTAAAAATTCCCCATTCTTGCCTCCCGTAGGAGTCTGGGCCGTGTCTCGATCCTAGTATGGTGATCATCCTCTCGGACCACTCATCGATCACCGCCTTGGTAAGCTATTACCTTACCAACTAGCTAATCGACGCGAGCTCCTGGTGGATTCCTCCTTTGCTCCTCACCTAAGTGGTATTAGCAACCGCTTCAGTTGTTGTTCCCTCCCAAGGGCGTGTTCTTACGCGTTACTCACCCGTCCGCCATCGAAACACCACTTCCGTCGACTTGCATGTGTTAAGCATGTCACGGCGCTCATCCTGAGCCAGATCGAACTCTCCATGAGATTCATAGTTGTATTACTTATAGCTTCCTTGTTCGTAGACAAAGTCGGTTCTAATTGTCTTTCATTCCAAGGCATAACTTGTATCCATGCACTTTATATTCACCGAGTTCGCTCCCGTAAATATAGCCATCCCTACCCTCTCACGTCAATCCCACGAGCCTCTTATCCATTCTTATTCGATCACGGCAGGGCAAGGCAAAATAGAAAAACTCACATTGGGTTTAGGGATAATCAAGCTCGAATCGCTGACTTCCACCACGCCAAGGTGACACTCTACCACGAGTTATATCCTTCCCTACCCCATCAAGAAATAGAACCGACTAATCCCGAGTCAAAGGATTGAGAAACTCAACAACACCACTATTCTTGAACAACTTGGAGCCAGCTTTCCTTTTGCACTATTACGGATACGAAAATAATGGAAAAGTTGGATTCAATTGTCAACCGCTCCTATCGTAAATAGGATTGACTACGGATTCGAGCCATATACACATGGTTTCATAAAAGCGTACAATTCTCTCGATCTAAATCAAGTGGGTTTTACATGAAGAACGCTTGCCTCAAAGATGTTCTATTCGATACAAGTAGGAGAAGCGGTATTCTTAAAAAATAGAGAAATCGAACCAAGTCAAGATGACACGGATCGGTCCCTTCTTCTTGCGCCAAAGATCTTACCATTTCAAGGAACTGGAATTACATCTCTTTTCGAGTTCCATTCAAGAGTTCTTATGTGTTTTCACGACCCTTTAAGACCCCAAAATTTTGACAAATTTCTTTTCTTAGGAACACATACAAGATTCATCACTACAAATAGGATAATAGTAACCCCACGATTAATTAATTCATTTATGAATTTCATAGTAATGGAAATACATGTCCTACCGAAACAAAATTTGTAACTTGCTATCCTCTTGCCTAGCGGGCAAGGATTTACCGCCGTGGAAAAGATGATTCATTCGGATCCGCATGAAAGCCCAACTCCATTGCATTGCCAGAATCCATGTTGTATATTTGAAAGAGGTTGACCAACTTGCTTCTCTCATTGTACAATCCTCTTCCCGCTGAGCCCCTTTTCTCCTCGGTCCACAGAGACAATATAATGTAGGACTAGGACTGGCGCCAACAGTTAATCATGGAAGAAAGGACTCACTGAGTCGGGATCACTAACTAATACTAATCTAATCTAACTAATACTAATCTAATACTAATAGAATAGAAAAATAGAATAGAAAATACTAATATAATAGAAAGAAAAGAACGTTTTTTCAGATACTTTTCCTCGTTACATTACCGCTGGGCTTACGTGTCGATCGGATCATATAGATATCCTTCAACATAACATAGGTCATCGAAAGGATCTTGGACACTCACCAAAGCACAAAAGCCGGATCTTTCGTAAAATGGATTCCTATTCAAGAGTGTATAACCATATGGATAACTAACTCGTCAATTTGGGATCCAATTCGGGATTTTCCTTGGGGTATCGAGAAGGAATTGGAATGTAATAATATTGATTCATATAGGAGGAAAAGGTTCTCTATTGATTCAAATGTTGTACCTATGGGATAGGGATAGAGAAAGAGTAAAACCAAAGATTTCACATAATGCTTTTGATCGAAAAATCAATCGATTTATTTCGCACTTCGCTCAATGAGAAAGTGGGTCGATTCTATAGGATCAAACCTATGGGACTTAGGGAATGATGGAAGGAATAAAATAAAAAAGAAATTAAAAAAGAGGGAAAAATAATAAAATAATAAAAAGTAAATAAAATAAAGTAGAAGAACCCAGATTCCAAATGAACAAATTCAAACTTGAAAAGGATCTTTCCGATTCTCAAAAATGAGGGGCAAAGGATTGATCGAGAAAGATCTGTTGTTCTTATTATAAGATCGTGTGATTGGATTTGCAGATGTTTGGTAAAAAATCTTCTCTTTGAGAATAATAAAAATGGAAAGTGTTCAATTGGAACATGAAAACGTGATCGAATTTGTCCTAGTTACTCTTGGACGAGTGAAAGAAGGAGGAGATTCTCGAATGAGGAAAAGGACCCAATAGCTTCAAAAGAATTGAACG